>OY759267.1:45689085-45691585 GCA_963662155.1 Lamellibrachia columna
CAGGGGGTGAAGTGTAAAGCATGTTGAGCGGTACTACAAGTACTGTATACGGCACTATGTGAGAACATAGCTTTTGCTCCATTAAAATTAAACCATGACAACATTTTTATGATTTTGAATTTCCGTTTTTATAAAACGAATGTGTTCCTGCTTCCTGCGGTGTAGTAATAAATAAAACTTAGTTGATTTATAGCACTGGTGATTTCCCGATGGAGCCAATAATTAACTGTTATGGGACTATGACTATTATTTTATGATGGGGATTTGGAAGGTTAATTTGTCACGTTTGTAGTGTCACCTTTAGATTGTCACGTTTGTTGCGTCACGATTAAATTGTCACATGTGTAGTGTCACCTTTTTTGTCTATTTGCACGAAGCCATCTACTTCAAATACATTTGATACAATTCACCGTTGACATTCTAAAGGACATCGTCGCTGTCATCACTGTCATCGAATTCATCTACGGCGTCAGTTCTTGGAATGGATGACCTGACACTTTCTTTGGTCGATATTGACATGTCACTGCGACATGACAGTGTAAACTGCTGTTGCGTTGCCGTGTCATTCGTGTCGTCGCATCTTGTCGCCGTGCTGGGTTTCTCGACATTCCGAGAAGGCGCAACGTGACAGCCAACATTGTCCTGCCTGTCGCATGTCGCGTTGTCCGAGCCGCCCTGTTTGTCGTGCACTTTCTTGTGTCGCTCAAGGTTACTCTTGTGACTCGTCGCGTAGTCGCACAGTTCACACACATAGTCTTTCTGGCCGCTGTGCACCGTGATGTGGCGCTTCAAGAGCGCCTTGCGGCAGAAGTTACGTCCGCAGTAGCGACACATGTAGCCGCTGCTGTGGAAAATGATGACGTGGTCGCGCAGGGACGCTTTGTTCTTGAAGGCGACTCCGCAGCACTCCAGCCGCTTCTCGCAGTCCTGGTGCATCGTCGCGACGTGACGCTTCAGGTTGTTCTTTCTGTCCGTCACGTAGCGGCACTGCGAACAGCCGAATAGCTTTTTGCCGAATGGGTAGTGTCCAGGCTGCGGATGTTGTCCCATGCGTGTCAGATCCAGTAAGCCAGGCGAGTCGGTCGGCTGCTGTGCGAAAGCCATCTTCGCCGCCAGAGGTAGGGCGAGCTGCTGCGAGAAGGCGTTCATCTTCTCGCGGTGGTAGCTGAGCAGCGCGTGTGAACCGTACGCGTGCGCGTGCAGCCAGCTCGGCAGCACCGGTGGTAGGACGTAGTTGAGGTGCGAGGGCGTTGACGTCATCAGGCTACTGTCCGACGACATGTTCTTGACCGTGTCCGAGTGTATGGACTGGAGCAGCCTCTGGCGACAGAACCGCTGGCGACCGTACTCGGCCGTCCTCTCATACAGACGCAGGGACATCGTCTCACGGTCGGAGAGGCACGTACTTATCGGCGGCAAGGAGCTGTTGGTCGGCTGCACTGCCTTGAAGGCACTTTCGCTCGGCGGTAAAACTTCACCAGAAGATGACGGGTACGCTTCGATATCGCTGCCTAGCAACGGCGGCCATCTGCAGCAAAGAAAACAGACATGCTTTCACGGATCTTATAACTGTCACTGGTGATCTTCACTGAGCATCAATGTGTGTTTATACTCGTCCTTATGGTACAGACTATACTGTTTTACACCATGCTTCTCGCTGGACCGTAGGTGGACGCGTTTTTGCAGGCGAGCAAGACTTCTGAAACCAAGTCTTCACAAAGCCGTCAGATTCAGGAATGCTGCCAGTAAGCACGTACTACCATTTCAGTCAACCCAACCCTTTACCATATCGTGACATTACCTCAGTGTAAATTCAAGAAAATCCCAATGGACCCCAGCACTGACGCCATTCTAAGAAGACCCGGCGAGATGTTATTCATGCATATTACATCATTTGCTGACACGTTCCTTCGCACGTTTGTGTCGAGGCTAAGTCGCCTTCTCAAACGCACGCAATGTGGAACCGACGCAGAAATGGCTGTTTGATGTAGAAAATAAAATGAGTTCGCTCCTGCATGATCGCGCTAAATCGCTGGTTTCGAAACGTCGCGATGCTAGACTATCCTCAGACTGTTCGACAACCATAATATCTAAACAGTTATAATTATTATAATACTATGCACATTCTTTGATTCCGTGTTTCTGGTCAAACATATAGACAATTAATTGTTGTATCAGAAAGCTAAAGCAGTCGGCATCTGAGGAAGTCAGGAAAAAGTGCGTTTAATTTTGCAGATTTAAAACACATACTCGCTGTGATGACACAGTATGAACAACAAAGGCTCGTCTTTCTCAAAATGAGTTGTAAAAACGGCAACGCGTGTCAAGAGTAGATAAAGAACATGGTGTCGCGTAATGACAGCGCTAATGAGTTGGAATTTGTGCGCAACGCCATGTCGGTTATTCCCGAAAACACTAATGTGTATATTGACGCTATGGAAATACCCGACACCTCTATGGCACAATTGTTAAACTATAAGAAAATAAAATACCACATTGT
>OY759267.1:45699085-45714085 GCA_963662155.1 Lamellibrachia columna
CCCCGCCTCGACGCCCACATTGCTTCTACATTTCTCTTTGTCGGTTCGCTGCCACCGCCACGGTAATCTACAGTATCTAAGCCAACTCTCTGCCCCGCACATAGGCCCAGTTTGCTCCCGCATTTCTTCCCGGGTAGATTAAATTGGTTATCCAATCGCGGTATACAATCAATCGCTTTAATTGTCAATCTTGTGCGTGTGAGAAATATACATCAGCAGACAAATACTCTTCTGCCTTAATATCAAGGTCCGGAAGCCAACGGGAACCCTCGGGAGAAAAAGAAAAGGGGAAGGTCGAGAAACACCTGGCGCAGAGAAGTGGAAGCAGAGAAGTGGAAGCAGAGAAGTGGAAGCAGAGAAGTGGAAGCAGAGAAGTGGAAGCAGAGATGGAAAAACTGGAAACGCAAGCCCGACGCCGTGTCCCGTGCATGAAAATAGTTGTTAATGGCCTGTGAGTTAGGACGTTGAAAGGCTTATAAGTAAGTAAGTAAGTAAGTAAGTAAGTAAGTAAGTAGGTAAGTAGTTGTATCTTGTAAGAGAAAAATATAGATCAACGTTGGAAAACTTTAAATGTTAATTTTATGATAAATTGTTTTTAATAAGTACCGTTCATCATACCACGACACAAAAATTCAATCTGATGAAACGTTATTCTCGACTCTTCCCAAAGTCTGGAAGCATTACACCTGCGCTAAGACCATCATCCCATCCGCCGACACGCGGCCACGCATAATCAGCAAACATTAACGATCGCATGCAGCGGCGTCAATAAAAATCTAAAGAATTTATGTTAAACCCGCGCTGTCCTGCTTTGTGGAACCTTGT
Source organism: Lamellibrachia columna (assembly GCA_963662155.1). NCBI lineage: Eukaryota > Metazoa > Annelida > Polychaeta > Sabellida > Siboglinidae > Lamellibrachia > Lamellibrachia columna. The sequence goes on from OY759267.1 coordinate 45,699,911, forward strand.
TTTTTCCCGCAAGATTGAAGTGAGAGAACGCTTCAAATGGTGTCATATGACGCAAAAGGGTGACGACGTATGTGACGTCAAGTGGCGCGTTGCCGTCGCGCTCAGAGTTGACTGAGGGCAACCAGACGGCTTCGCGGCGCCGTCGCTCGCCGCCTTCTAGAAGGCTGTCGGGCCGCTGTCGTCAGTCGATACGTCTTCGTCGCTGGACGCTGCTCGACGTCAACTTTGACTTTCCTATGAAAAGATGCTGCGCGCTGCCGCCTCGTGACGGGAATGGGAGTGTCGGATTTCGGCGAGTTGAGAAGGCAATCATCAGCGTGTGGATTCAATGTGTTTTGTTCAAAACGATGAATTGTAAGCGAGTCGGCCACGGCCAATTTAACTCGATTGCGACCATCAAGATGCTACTGCGGCGTCTGCGAGGCGGCACCCTCCATTGTCACCCTGACGAAGCAACCCTTCTGTGTGCGCCCAATTGTGATTAATCGGTTTCACTGGATCACAATTTGCTTTGCAACTTCGTTTGTCGCGACATGCTTCCGTGAACATAAATTGGCGTCTTCGACTGATGATGACCGCAAAATTTGTAGGCGCACAGCAGGGACAACGGGCGGCGAATAATAAAATATGAAGGAAGTAAAAAGTCACGTCATGACGTTAAAAGTAGGGTTTATCTAATAGGAGACGAAGACACGAACGCACGAACTGGCGCGTTTCTGTTGAAAGTGAGTTTTTAGCGCAAGGTCTGTGGTACGTTTTTACCAGTGAGGCGATTCGCGAAGGCAATTATTTCTATACGTTTGAATATTTATTTTTTGCGAACTCTGGCAGTAGATGTACACTACTTGGTCCAACAATGTAGGGTTTAGGGTTTTTGTAATATATACGTAATTATTAATCGTATTTTATGTGGTAGTGATGATGGTGGCAGATGGTGGTAAGGAGGTGCGGGTGTTTTTTAGTTGTAGTAGATTGATAAAATATATATTTTAATAGTAAACACTGGATTTATATGCTTTCACGGTCTAGAGGGAATAACAAAACAAACACGTTGCACTCATCGTTGACATTATTGTATTTGACAGATCACCCTAGGATAGTTTCGTCAGAAGTCAGTATTCAGACAACGAATAAATAATTTAACAAAAAGCTATATTTTTATTCACGTTTACTAGCACATCATAAATTAAGAATTTACAGTTTCACTAACTCACTGGTATTCACTACAAATACCATTCAGATTGCATGAATCAACATTTACTGTTTGATTGTATGTGATTATATATAAATCTTTGAAACTACTGTTACACAGTATGTTGTAACATTCGCCATGTTAAATACGTCACGTCTTAAATTAACGAAATTCTTAATTTGTAGCATGTATTGGAGCAACTGTGTTTCTCATAATTACGAACACGTGACCCTTAGCAGTTGTAGCTAATATATTATAGACATATTATGTATATGTATATGTAATATATATATATATATATATATATATATATATATATATATATATATATATATCATAATGTATATATATAGTTGTTATATATATATATATATATATATATATATATATATAGATATATATATATACACACACACCATAATATATATATATATATATATATATATATATATATATATATATATATATATATATATATATATATATATATATATATATATATATATATATTATGGTATATATACATTATGATATATATAATAATGTATAAATCATAATATATATGTATAAATCATAATATATATATATATATATATTATGGTGTATAAACATTATGTATAATCATAATGTATATATATAGTTGTTATATATATATATATATATATATATATATATATATATATATATATATATATATATATATATAGATATATATATACACACACACACCATAATATATATATATATATATATATATATATATATATATATATATATATATATATATATATATATTATGGTGTGTGTGTATATATATATATCTATATATATATATATATATATATATATATATATATATATATATATATAACAACTATATATTATTATATATATCATAATGTATATATACCATAATATATATATATATATATATATATATATATATATATATATATATATATATATATATATATATATTATGGTATATATACATTATGATATATATAATAATGTATAAATCATAATATATATGTATAAATCATAATATATATATATATATATATATATATTATGGTGTATAAACATTATGATATATATTAATATATAATGAATTTTATACATTATCATTATGATATATATATTATACATATTTACATATATAGCAAATATATAAGAAGCACACTTTCACTTTGACCTGATTGGCAGAGTTAACGTAGTCTATCAAATGTATTATTGTAACATTACGCTAAAAAAGTAGTAGTAGTAGGCCTATTAATTTTAGGTCTATTTATTTATTGAAGATTTTTTGCATAGCAATATCCTTTTTATGTATATAACAAGGTTGCGTGTCGTGTACGTGGTTTGGCAAAGGTACTTGCTTGTTGACGTCACCTTTGAAGATGAACATTTATGTTTTCGTGTGGTCGGTACCTCAAGTTTAACCAATTTACAAACAATTCAAATGTGTGTCTGCATAAAATAGATTAAGAGGTGTATCGTGTACAGAACAACCATCAAGTACCTACACTGTAATATTACCGCATATTTCACGAACGACTTGGACTAGCATAACTTCCATTTCACATATATGTAGTAAACGGTTCCATTAACGCAGCCATCTGTGAATGTCGATGTTGGCATACGCGTCCGAATTTATGTTTCGCGTTAGCGACGCATATCCAAGTTTATGTATCACGTTTACTGTTAGTTGATTTCTACTGCGATACGACACGGTTACGTCGCTGCAGCCTGGCGACTCGGGCCGTTGTTTATCGTCGTTTACTCGCGTTAACGTCGACTGTGCCAGTTGACGTTGACTCATTACCGCGTTGTCCGTTGCATCGTTTCGAACAGACAATGGCTGATTTAACATCTCTAATAACAGACGCGACCAGGCCGCCAGACGACAGGAGGGGCGGTCAGAGGGAGTGAATGACCACCGGTCAAGTGAATGACCACCGGTCTAGACAACGACTTGTCATTAGAGCGCACGGAACAGACGACTTACATTTGTCGGTGATTGAGCGAATGACGGCTCGCCCATTTTGTTGGCACAACGATCACAACTGACCAGGGCAGATGGTCAGTGTGCTGGTAAGGTGATGTGGTCGGCATACCTTGTGGTCAGAAACAAAGACTACCGTCAGTAACTAACGGTTCAGTTATTTAACAGGTGCCACGTGCGGATGCTCATATGATAAGGTTTATAATGTAAAACCTAAACACACCTTTAACAAAGATCTGCGCAGCCAATCTGCATACCTTTTTATATTACATTAAATTAATAAGTATATTTATTTTTATTGCGGTGACATTTTCAATATAGTAAGTAGATCACAGGGTATGTAATAAAATTGTGTTTTAGCTTAACTTTAATAAATTATTTAAACCAAAACACTAAGGGCCTGATATATTAACTTCCCTTGGCGTTCGAGCGGCGGCCGACTCCTTTAATTTTTTCCACGTTTTGAACCATTTCGTGAAGACAAATGTACAATATCATTAAGTATAATTCGTTTTGAGGAAAAAAATTATGAAGGTAAGTAACAATCACATCAGTAGAACGTTGATCAATTCACAAAATAAAATTGTACGTATATGATGAGAGAGAACACGTAAGAGTAATTTATTAACCATGATTGGGCGTCTGGAAATTCTCCGATAACGCAAGCCTAACTTGAGCAACCTATATGCTTTAAAAAAATGGCATGCCTGAAGTGAAGTCTACTTAAATAAGCTATAGCTTTAATAACGCGGCTAAATACTTTAAATACATTAATCTCACAGGAAGAGCGGTAGGCGTAAGAAAGTCACATTAACGTAAAATTACTATAACCTTTAATTATAGCAAAACAACGAATACTTCTAAACTTTGTGCAAATGAATGGAACACGCGGGTTGGTTTAAATTTCAATTTAACTAATAACGTTTTTGGATCGTTAAACGATGAAGACATTAAACCATGACGCGCACGTAATGATGACATACTAGGTATATATTATTAGTACCAATATTACTTAATAATTTTAATCATAGCAAAATCAAAAACACGGGGGCATCACAATATTTGGTGTACGTATACAATAATCATGCGCACGTAATTCTGTACTCATATTGTCCATTGTCATTTGGTAATGCATCTGCTTAGCTGTGCTTAATTATTAATAATAAAAATATAGCATGGTTATGGAAAATAACTAATCTGGGAGACTGTAAATTTACTATGTATAGCTTCCGCCAATTATCATGCCAGCATAAGTTCTTTAGTTCGTTAATAATTGTTAATTTATAACGTGTGCATTGTTAATTTTTCCGAAAGAAATGATTATGTTTATTTGTAAGACTTGTTTATGTTGCAGAAGTTTCTATTTCTTCCACTCTGCTATATGCAGTAAGATTCTAAGCTATTCCGACCAGTAAGAAGACTAACAGCTATATTGAACTGTATATAGAGTATTATAGACCTATATTGAACTGTATATAGAGTATTATAGACCTATATTGAACTGTATATAGAGTATTATAGACCTATATTGAACTGTATATAGAGTATTATAGACCTATATTGAACTGTATATAGAGTATTATAGACCTATATTGAACTGTATATAGAGTATTATAGACCTATACCTATATATGCGGCCGATTGTGAACAATATTGTTGATTTAAACACAGAAACAGGAGTGAGATATTATAAGAACGTTTGTTGGCTGATATTTACTGTTTTGAAAGTTCCCCATTATTCAAGTGCTATATATAGTTGAATTGATTTATTATTAAACTTGTTAGTTAAACTTCGCAAATGTGAGGATTTCGGCAATATGTGTCATGAATATTTACATTTTGTTTTGTGTTTCTGACAATTACCGTGAAGCGATAAGCCTGAAATAACAATTTCAAATGAATTTACGTCTATAGGTTTAATTTAATTTAACTGTGCGATAGTTGTGTTTACATGCAGAAGACTTTTGAGTAATATTGTTAAATCTCGTAACATTGCTATGACAATCATTTAGCTTCTACAAGAAATGCACCGGTGCACATAATTATATAACTCAACAGTAGGTTCACGCGAGCGAGCTAATTATAGTGCGCGTTGATATTCTGGTTTCTTGGAACGTGTGCATGTCTCGGCCAACTGTTTGCAGATATTTCGTTCTATCTGCGAAAACAATGATGTATGATATTTTCCAGGAAACATCTCCACAATTGAATATGAATTCTAGTGTGCTTATTTTAATCACGAAGCATAACATAAACATTTTATGTAAGTCGACGAGTGTCCATTGCGCGTTGAAAATATCGAGTATTTCGAGAACTCTTGAAATATAAATAATAGTATGATATCAGCAGGATACAATTCATGGGTTTCCTAAATTAATGTTGTTTAACGCCATATATACTATATTTTCAAGAAAAATACATTAATTATCAGTGCTATTTTTCTGGGATTATCCACAAATGATAAGTCTCCGCGACCCAGACAAGGCTAGTTTTGTTTATATAAACCAATATTGAGTAAAGCGAAATTAAACAAACTCCCTGTGTGTGTGCCAACATGTTCAGGAAAATTTTCATCTCTATTGATAATCAATTAATTCAGTGATTCAGATGAAGTTAATTAAATTGTTTTATGTCCTTATGCGTTGTATATAGGTAACTGAAGGCGTGCTACACCGATGAGGATTGATAGGGCACAAACATATTAACGGGTAACTGAAGGCGTGCTACACCGATGAGGATTGATAGGGCACAAATATATTAACGGGTATTAAACAGAATCACAACGACGAATGCTTAAATCAATATCACGTGAATTGTCCCAAAGAGTATTTTATTAAAATATTGTGTTTATTAAAATTTACAAATACTTGCTTCTTTGGAATACTGTAACACTTAATACGAGATAATCTTCAATTTTATGTACATTATTATATATAATTACTTCCGCAATATGTTTTAAATGTACTTAAAATAGATGCCTGATTTAAACACATTATTATTATTATTGTTTCTTCGTTTTATCGCACATCACACATTTGTGTGTCTAAACAATGTATATGTCTAAACAATGTGTATGTCTAAACAATGTGTATGCTTCTTTGTATGTCTAGAACATCATATTCATAAATTGTATTTGAACGAAAATTAAATAGTATAAAGAATATAAGGTAATACAATGTAATTACGGAGGTGCAAAGAGGTTTCTTTTAATTATATTCTTTATAAATAACTAGGGCATTATTTATGCAAATCGAGAGGAAGATATATACCGACAAATAATAAAACACTGTCATTTAACAATTATAACAAATTAATTTTGATAACTACTAAAATATCTATAAATGGTCCAGGCGTTTTCACTTATTATTATATTTACAAAGCCGTGCATTTATTTCATTTGCTATTCCGCAGCTCGGCGATTTCTTTCAATATCTTAACCGCCGTATTTTGTTCAATATCTTAACCGCCGTATTTTGTTCAATATCTTAACCGCCGTATTTTGTTCAATATCTTAACCGCCGTATTTTTTTTAATATCTTAACCGCCGTATTTTGTTCAATATCTTAACCACCGTATTGTTTTCAATATCTTAACCACCGTATTTTTTTCAATATCTTAACCACCGTATTTTTTTCAATATCTTAACCACCGTATTTTTTTCAATATCTTAACCACCGTATTTTGTTCAATATCTTAACCACCGTTTTTTCAGTTATGCGAACATACCAAATAGCCATGTTGATTATATACTGATACACCTAGAAATGTCATTATTTAACTGAATTGATAGTACATGTTGCGAGATTCCGATAATCTTAATGTGATAAGCGTATATATATATATATATATATATATATATATATAGGTTTATTGTGTACGTTTGTTTGTGCGTAATGTAAGAATTTGTCATTTTTCAGAACCTCTTAAATTTACAAAATTACAGTTTCTCTTAAAATCCAAAATAAATTATGTTTCATCAAATCTTTATCGCCATTCGAAATGGGTATTGTGATACGCATCAGTCCATAAAATAATTCCGTGTAGTATGAATAATGTCGGGCCTAGTTGTTTATTTGAATTTATTAAATTGCCACATATACCATTATATATAATAACAATAATGTGAATGCATGAAATTATACAACTTACACGCACATACACCTTGCACGTTGACATACAGACATAATATGTATGTAGCTGTATGATATCAGTGTACATATAGGCCTACTAATACATAATACATATAGGCCTACTAATACATACTCATACATTTATGTTTAAGCATGCATTAGAACTATGCAGTTGGCGATTGCCCGAAAAGGAAAAAAAACGCCCTTGTTTCACGCAATGAAAATAACACAAATACTGCTAAATTCAGGTTGGAATGTATTTAATTATTTGTTGGACAATCAGTTATTACACAGAATGCAACCACAACAACATGGTTATGGGCGTTACCAAACTATTGACCTAATAATAATTTAAACACACATAACGTGTTGGTCGTTGGCTATATATTTTTTATATTTATTTATTATTTTTTCAGTAAACAACCCTGATTCTATTTTTAGAGTTATGCGGTGTCAAAATAGATTTGATTTGATTTGATTTATATCCTTTCAGAACAGTTTTAAATTTAGTTCAGCAATGCTTATTGATATATATATATATATATATATATATATATATATATATATATATATATATATATATATATATATATATATATATCATATATATATCAGCACAGCAGTACATGAAATGAACATCACCAGCTGCATGGTTCATGGTTCATGGTTCATGGTTCAGCATAACCACACGAAATGCAAGTTATTGCACGAGAGAAATGTTAACGTTTCAATAAACATTACATACCTTTAAAAAAAAATATGTGTCGTGATTACAGTTATAAGCCTATATGTACCGCAGTTGGCGTGAAGGGCACGTGGACTTTTGGTGTATCACGGTGTACGGTGTACGGTGGCTGGTGGCGAACGAAGCTTAATGAAATGACCAGTACTGGTACGCCAAGGCCAATCTGTAGACGGCTCATGTACAATACACTACACTACACTACAATATAATACAATACACTACAATACAATACAATACACTACAAAACACCACACTACACTACACTACAATACAATACAATACAATACAATACAATACAATGCACTACAATACAATGCAATGCAATATAATACAATACAATATAATACAATACAATGAAGAAAGACACATGGAACGGTCAGAGATTGGTAACCGTGTTACTATTTTGATCGACTGATGACAAATGAATAATTTTACATCGTACATTTCTGTATATCCATGCACTCTTATCACATTACTGGCACGATCCAAATAGTTGTGACCGTGTTACTGTTTTTACTGACTACAGACAAATTTATCATCGAGCTTAACAAATTTACATCCACCTTTACCACTTTGCTGTCATGATGAACGCGCATGATCAACTCACCAGGTATTTTAATCCTCCCTGACACTTTTCAACATCCGGAAACGATATGTTAAGTAGGCCCATACGCCAACGTATTTTTCCACGTGCGAACATTGCTGCCTGCGTGACAGCAAACATTTCCTATCCAACTAAGTCAGTAGAACGGCGAATTTTGACCCACTACATCAAACAGAGGCTGAGGTAAACAGATGGGAATGCGTCATCTGCCAGGATATAATAGTTGTTCGCGAATACGTGACAACATCGGCGAAGCAGAACGGGAAAGATTCTTCCTGATAAGCCACGTCTGTTATAGAAATGACCAATTAAAAGTCGACGTTACCACCGGATTTCAAAATGTCGTTCAGGCTTTTTCTTGTCGTGTCGGACAGGATGTCAATAATACACACCATGTTGAGATATTGCAGTGTAAGTTTTGAAATACCCATTCAGTTATAAACTAACAATTTGTGATAATTTATTACGTGTCGTAAATGTTAACGAGAATGCACAGTGTTGTCGACAGTGTGCTTACGTGCTAGCGCACGTGGGTGAATACGCACGCACGCACGCACGCACGCACGCACGCACGCACGCACGCACGCACGCACGCACGCACGCACGCACGCACGCACGCACGCACGCACGCACGCACGCACGCAAGGACATTGGTTGTTGGAGAAATGCACTAATGCAGAATGAAGAATGAAAAAGAGCAACAGAACGTGCTTGATCGGTTACTTATATGTGCGTGCGTGCGTGCGTGCGTGCGTGCGTGCGTGCGTGCGTGCGTGCGTGCGTGCGTGCGTGCGTGCGTGCGTGCGTGCGTGCGTGCGTGCGTGCGTGCGTGCGTGCGTGCGTGCGTGCGTGCGTGCGTGCGTGCGTGCGTGCGTGCGTGCGTGCGTGCGTGCGTGCGTGCGTGGACGTGTTGGATCTCTCTGTTGTGTTGCGTTGCTTACCACCGACTATCTACACTGACACACGCAGTTTGTACAAGAGAAGTTTAGACAGAGGACCATTGGCGTGACAATGTGTATGGCGTTGTGATGTTTAGCTATCGTTTGTGGACCAATTAAATATACATTTTCGCGAAAGAAACATGCACCTTGACAGTTTGCGACGAAGGAAGACTTCCTGTGTTTCGACACGCTCTAGAATCGAGACCATTTGCGCCAACGTCGCTCGAAGCGGATTTTAGTTGGCAAAGAAACTGGACTGTAATTTGATGTCTGCTCAGCTCGAGTCGCTGCAATGTTTGAAGATCGGTAACTGACCTTCGGCACTTTGCGTATACGGCAGCTATTACTTCGCGTCTCAAATTGGATTAGTTCGGACACACTAGAAATCGGCACATTTAATTTGAATATGGAAATTGCACAAATTAAGTGCGTGTCAACAAACGGGTTGTTAAGACGCAATTAGACGCTCGCTACGACACTATTACTGCGGCAGTCAGTCGGCTGCCGGACCGGGCTATCATTACACCTCGTTTCGTTAACCGTATGTAAGAGCCTTGGGCGTCGCTATTGACGTACGTCTCTCCTTGCTAGCGACTAACAGCCGTCGGCCGTAAGCTTTGATGTCGCCGCGCTAGGCACGGAGTCAAAGTAAGCCGCCTCAAATACGTCGTCACAGCGTAGGCCTGGGATGGCGTATTGAAAGGTAACCGGTATATATATATATATATATATATATATATATATATATATATATATATATATATATATATATATATATATATATATATATATATATATATATATATATATATATATATATATATATATATATATATATATATATATATATATATATATATATATATATATATCTACGTGTGCTTGTGCGTATGCGTGTGCTTGTGCATGTGCGTATGCGTGTGTATTTTTGTGTGTGTGTGTGTGTGTGTGTGTGTGTGTGTGTGTGTGTGTGTGTGTGTGTGTGTGTGTGTGTGTGTGTGTGTGTGTGTGTGTGTGTGTGTGTGTGTGTGTGTGTGTATACAAAAACACACGCACACGCACAAGCACAAGCACACGCTCACGCGCACGCACGCACCCACCCACACGCACGCACGCACGCACGCACGCACGCACGCACGCACGCACGCACGCACGCACGCACACACACACACACACACACACACACACACACACACACACACACACACACACACGCACATTATATGATACTTATTTGCACGATTTTAAGATCTCTCATATGATAAAGTAGTGTGTGTCTTTCTCTATATCTGTCTCTTTGTCTGCCTGTCTGTCTGTTCCCTCGTATCTCCGTCAGTTTCGCATGTCTGAGGCTGACATTTTGTAGGCGTGCGTGCGTGTTTGTATGTATGCGTGCCTGCATAATGTATGTACGTACGCACGATTTCTGAAAAAAAATTAAGTTAAACAAATTCTCTCAAAAAAAATCCTTACGACAGGCATGATTCTGTATGCATGAAACGATAGGGACTCAACTTTAATATTACGTCTTGAATACATTGTCTGCGCCTAATCTCAAAATGCCTCATCGAATTGTGTGAACAGTGTCGCCATCAGCCGGGTAACGAGGAAGACCCGATAGGTGGCAGCTTTGTACTGTTACAACTGACATAACGTCAAGATTTTTTGAGAAAACGTTGTTTCACTTTTCAGAAATCATCTCAGAAATCCCGGCCATGTCCATTTACACTAAGCATATTTATAAGTAAACATTACGTTGCATTGTGATTCCTTTTTACATATCGATATAACACAATGCAATTACGCATACTTTCCAGCGGAAAGGCAATAGGAAACAAAATCAAATATTATGCTAAATGGCACATTTACATTGTGAATCGTCCGTGAATCGTACGAGACGTTGGCGGAGTAGCACATATAATCAGACAAAGCCGAAGTCCAATTATTTGTGTTACTCCGCCAGCAATCGAGTCATTCGGTTTTAAACAATCAAATGTCCGTTTGTTGTTCACGTGATGACATCTACAATACTTTCGTCGTTGTCGAATGTGCGCATCGGAGAACGGAAACGGTGAACCGTAAGGTAAGGTTGGAATCACGAAACTTGTGCTGAAGAAAGCGGAAAAAATTGAGTGACAAAACGTTTCAAACATCTGTAGTTTATTTTTGAGGCAAAAAAGCATGACTACACGTGACTCCGGCACACGGAGTCCACCGACAGTAGAGTCGGGCGGCTTCATCAACACACGCGCCGTTTCGTACGCGATGGCCGCGTCATGAAGTAAATAACTAGTTCGGTCCGTACCACGAGCGTCCAATGCCGCGTATAATATTGTACCCATGTATCGCATGGCACGTAGTGAACACGTGTGTATTAATATGCTTGGTATGCCTTTGCGATGTGAATCGCCCGTGAATCGTACGAGATCGTGGCGGAGTAGCGCAAATAATTTCTGCTACTCCGCCAGCCAGCCGAGTACGAGGGCGATTCACTTCGCCAAGGTGCCATTTAAGATTTGTTTCACATAGCATAAATTATATCGTTGCAGTGTCATTCGATTTTAAACAATACAATTTCCGTTTGTTGTTTTGTACGCGATGACGTAAACATTTCTTTAGTCGTTATCGAACGTGCGCATGCGGTATTGAACGCTCGTGCCTACGGACCGAACTAGTTATTTGCGTCACGGCGTGGTCATCACGTACGAAATGGCGCGTGCGATGACGAAGTCAAACCGCCTGAATCCAGTGTCGGTGGGCACTATAATAGACTGAATTCACGTGTGTGCATGTTTTTAATGCCGTAAAAATAAACTATATATGTTTGAAACGTATTGTCGGTAAATTTGTTCCGCTTTCTTCCGCACCAGTTTAATGATCCCCGACCTTAGCTTACGGTTCCCCATTGCCATTATCTGGTTTCTTCCGCACCAGTTTAATGATCCCCGACCTTACCTTACGGTTCCCCATTGCCATTCTCTGGTTTCTTCCGCACCAGTTTAATGACCCCGGCCTTATCTTACGGTTCCCCATTGCCATTCTCTGGTTTCTTCCGCACCAGTTTAATGATCCCCGACCTTACCTTACGGTTCCCATTGCCATTCTCTGGTTTCTTCCGCACCAGTTTAATGACCCCGACCTTACAATTACGGTTCCCCGTTGCCATTCTCTGGTTTCTTCCGCACCAGTTTAATGATCACCGACCTTACCTTACGGTTCCCCATTGCCATTCTCTGGTTTCTTCCGCACCAGTTTAATGATCCCCAACCTTACCTTACGGTTCCCCATTGCCATTCTCTGGTTTCTTCCGCACCAGTTTAATGATCCCAACCTTACCTTACGGTTCCCCATTGCCATTCTCTGGTTTTTCCGCACCAGTTTAATGATCCCCAACCTTACCTTACGGTTCCCCATTGCCATTCTTTGGTTTCTTCCGCACCAGTTTAATGATCCCCAACCTTACCTTACGGTTCCTCATTGCCATTCTCTGGTTTCTTCCGCACCAGTTTAATGACCCCCAACATTACCTTACGGTTCCCCGTTGCCATTCTCTGGTTTCTTCCGCACCAGTTTAATGATCCCCAACCTTACCTTACGGTTCCCATTGCCATCTTCCATTGCATACGTTAGTATTGTTTACGTCTTCGCGTACAAAACCACAAACGAAAACGTTTTTGTTTAAAAACCGAATGACAACCGACTGTAACGGCATAGAGCATAGTTCACAACTTTTACTTCAATTTAAGGCGTGTGAAATAAATCTGAAATGACACTTTAGCGAAGTGAATCGCCCAGTGAATCGTACTCGACGGCTGGCGGAGTAGCACGAATAATCGGACAAGGCCGTAGGGTTGACGGGCCATGGACAAGGCCGTAGGGTTGACGGGCCATGGACAAGGCCGTAGGGTTGACGGGCCATGGACAAGGCCGTAGGGTTGACGGGCCATGGACAAGGCCGTAGGGTTGACGGGCCATGGACAAGGCCGTAGAGTTCACGGGCCATGGACAAGCCCGTAGGGTTCACGGGCCATGGACAAGGCCGTAGGGTTGACGGGCCATGGACAAGGCCGTAGGGTTGACGGGCCATGGACAAGGCCGTAGGGTTGACGGGCCATGGACAAGGCCGTAGGGTTGACGGGCCATGGACAAGGCGATAGGGTTGACGGGCCATGGACAAGGCCGTAGGGTTGACGGGCCATGGACAAGGCCGTAGGGTTGACGGGCCATGGACAAGGCCGTAGGGTTGACGGGCCATGGACAAGGCCGTAGGGTTCACAGGCCATGGACAAGGCCGTAGGGTTGACGGGCCATGGACAAGGCCGTAGGGTTGACGGGCCATGGACAAGGCCGTAGGGTTGACGGGCCATGGACAAGGCCGTAGGGTTGACGGGCCATGGACAAGGCCGTAGGGTTGACGGGCCATGGACAAGGCCGTAGGGTTGGCGGGCCATGGACAAGGCCGTAGGGTTGACGGGCCATGGACAAGGCCGTAGGGTTGACGGGCCATGGACAAGGCCGTAGGGTTGACGGGCCATGGACAAGGCCGTAGGGTTGACGG